>JAZDUH010000066.1:21425000-21445000 GCA_036419115.1 Scarus forsteni
AATTTAATCAATTTTGCCCAAATTTGGTCAAACTTAACTTTTTGAACTCTAAGACAGTAAGTCAATCTTTCCATTTTTTTATATCACAAAAATTATTTCAAACCACTCCTTCAATGTGGGAGGTGATGGATTCAACCACCTTCTTGTGATTGCTTTTTTACTAGCTGCAAGAAGAGCCTGTACTAGTTTACCATCTTTTCTTTGAATCATTAGTTGAGTTTGACCAAGATATAAAGTCTCAAAGTTCATAGATTGATGAGTTTTAAACACATTAATCAATGTTTTATGTATCTCCCTCCAGTATGATGTTAACTTAGGACATTCCCAGAACACATGAAAATGATTTGCCTCCCTTGAGCCACATTGTCTCCAGCAGGATACATTGCTGTTTTTATATTTCTCTTGGAATGGAGTCTTAAAGTATCTTCTAGCATGTGTCCAGCAGTGTTCCTGGCAGATCAATGAACTGGTTGAGGACCACTGGAAGCTCCAAATTTCTCCCCACGCTTCCTCTGAAAAAGAAAAGAAAGTATGACTGTTTTTGTTCCAGTGACAAAACCATTATTCTTTCTTTTCCTTTTGAGCAGAGTCACGTTATTCATTTGCTGTATAATAACTGATCTCATAAATTACAAACCACAATTCCAATTAAGTTTGGACACTGTGTAAAAACTAAATAAAAGCAGAATACAATGACTTGGAGATCCAACATTAATTCAATTAATTACACTATAAAGAGTTAGTCTGAATTTGATGCCTACAAAACATTTCACAAAAGCTGGGACAGGGGCTTGTTTACCACTGTGTTACATCACCATTCCTTAAACAACACATAATAAGTGTTTGGAGCCAAGGACACGAATTGTTGAAGCTTTGCAGGTGGAATTCTTTCCCATTCTTGCTTTATGCACAACTTTAGTTGCTCATTAATCCAGGGTCTCCATTTTGGTGTTGTGCTCTTCCTCCATGAACAAGACATAACTTAAACTGCAGCTCTAAAACCTGTATGTACCTTTCAGCATTAATGATGCCTTCACAGATGTGCAAGTCACCCATGCCATGTGCACTAATCCCATCACAGATGCTGTCTTTTGAACTTTATTGATAACAGTCTGTATGGTCAGTTTCCTCTATAGCTCAGAGGAAATGAAATCCATTTATTCCCAATACAATCTGAACTGTGGACTAATCAGACCACAGCACTCTTTTTCACCTTCGTCAGTCCACCTCAGTTGATGCTTCTGAGGAAGACTGTGGCAGTCAGCAGTGGACATATGTAAAGGTAAAGAACTGCATCTCCTAAATTCTGCGGCTGACGGAAAAGAACTGAATAAGTAAGACCTGCATTGGGTGCCTGTTTTGAACCTGAATCCTCCTCATCATTCTCCTCTTCATCCTCACGAGTCTGCTCCGTCTGCTGAGGTCTGATTTGATTGCTTTGAGGACTTGAAGGCGTTTCCTGGGGAGGTCCGTCACTTCTCCCTGGGTCACAGTTTTTATAGCTGGGACCTTCTGTCCTCTTTCCCTCCTTGAGAGCATCACTGTTCCCAACACTGAAACTTTTCAGCTTCTCCAAGGTTGATGAGCGAACACGGTCTGCTGCTCTGGATGATGTCTCTACAGGGAAAATTCAACGCTTTGTGATTAATTTTAAAGTACATGTACATACATCTGTACCAATTAATACTAAGATAAATCCCTTATCACTTGTTGATTGCATTAACCTCACCAGGGAACCAGCACCACATACATTAATCTGATGTTCATGAGACTGCTATTGTGTCATGATGGTTACACGGTCTATGATTAAAACGACAAAAATGTTCAAGAAGATCTACGTCTCAGCAAACGTGAACATTCAGTGATGTTGACAATAACTACTGGGTATATTCAGATACTTTGCCAATATTTTAGCTCATATATTGGATACAAATGGCAAGTTTGTGAAGCTGAAGTACTGTCTGTACATATTGGCAAAAAATTTCAGACCTGCCGATATCGATATTCAGCTTTTAAGACAATTATCTTGTGATACTGATATTGTTTTGATAATATTGTGCATCCCTAAATATTTGTAATTACCAATGCATTTAATTTAGGGCAGCAGTGGCATATGCCTTGAATTAGGTAGTAGTCTAATAAACTTGTTCAGCAGTGTGCATTTTTTTGAAACAGACTACTAAAGAGAGGATACTCAATCTCAAATTACCAAAAACATCAAACACTGCATGGAAAAAGTAAAAGACTGTAATTAGTGATGCACATGGAGTTATTATTTTTACTGAAAAAAATAAAACAACCAAACATTTTACAACCAAACATTTTTTTATAAATTAAAATTAAAATAGGCTTAATTTTAAAATGACAATGCCATTGTTGTTGGTCATGTTTCCAAAACTTAAAAAATCAAATACAAATTATATTTTTCCAAAAGGGGTCTGTTGTTCTTACAGTTTACATTTGGGATCAATTTGCTGACAGCAGAATCTTAAAGATGTTCCTTTTATGCCATATCTAATACTGACAGAGGTTCCTCTGCATTGCTCTGTGAACTATTGACAACACTGACTCATGTTAACAAACAGTGAATGTTAAAAAAAACAAAATATAAAAGTTTGGGTTTTTTACAAAACTAAAACAAAAAAAGTGTTTAAACTTTATGAAAACTTAACTGTCCCATAATTTATAGCCAAACAGATAAGAGTTCAACTCTATTTTAACTCTGATGCTGTTACTTACCTTTAGTGCCTGGACAGGAGGATGATTTAGCCTCACAGTCTAAATCTTCCTCCACTTGCTGACAATGAGGAGAAAGTTTGGCTCTTTTGCTGGACAATCCCAAATCCTCATCAGGGGGGAGTTTCTGCTGCAGGTCAGAGGTTTATGTGGTTTAGGACTTCTCATCAGGTGAGGTGGGAAGGATCTGAATGTTTGTCATGGCTACTCAAATATATGTGTGTAGATATATATATATATATATATATATATATATATGTGTGTGTGTGTGTGTGTGTGTGTATACATGTATGTATGTATGTATGTATATGTATATATATATATATATATATATATATATATATATATATATATATATATATATATATATATATATATATATATATATATATATATATATATATATATATATATATATATATAAATATATATGTATATATTTATATATATATATATATATATATATATATATATATATATATATATATATATATATATATACAGTCATGGAAAAAATTATTAGACCACCCTTGTTTTCTTCAATTTCTTGTTCATTCTAATATCTGGTACCACTAAACGTATAATACAATGAACACAACAAAAATGCAGCTGGTCACATAATACTTTATGTCCTATTTGACATTCTTAAGCAATTGATTCCCAGGGTATATAAGAGGCCATTTCATGTCACAAGCAGCACTGCACATGCAAAGGCCTAGAGTGGTTTCCTGCTTACATTCAAGCCGTAGCACAACTCAGAAGTTGTCAGCTCTCACATAATGCCTAAAACAAAAGAATTATGTGAAGCCACAAAGGCAGCCATCTTGGCACTGCTGGAAATTGGCATGAGTGAGAGACAGGTAGCGAAAAAACGGAAGATCTCCAAGACAGCCGTTCATTACAACAAAAAAAACCAAGCTGAACATGGCACTACCAAATTGCTACCTGGCCGTGGCAGGAAACGTCTTTCTACCCCACGAGATGACCGTGCACTCATCCGTTCCTGTGTCAGGAATCGTCGTCAGACCTCCAGGGACCTTAAAAATGAGTGGGCACTGTCCAGAAATGTGACTTGTTCAGCAAGGACAGTTCGAAACCGACTTGTTGAAGCTGGTTTGCAGGCACACAGAGCACGCAAGAAGCGCTGCATCAATGAAAGGCAGAGGCAGGGCCGGTTACTCTTTGCTCGAGACCACAAGGATTGGACTGTTGATGATTGGGCTAAGGTTCTCTTCAGTGATGAATCCAATTTTGAATTGATGCCCACTCCAGCCAACTTACTGGTTAGGAGGAAGCCTGGAGAAGCTTACAACCCAGACTGTCTTGCCCCTGCAGTAAAACATGGGGGTGGATCAGTCATGATCTGGGGTTGTTTCAGTCTGAGTGGAACAGGGCAAATGCAATTGTGTGAAGGCCGAATGAACCAGGTCATGTACAGGACTACCCTTGAAAACAGTCTTCTTCCATCAGCTGGAAAACTCTTTCCTGCCTCGAATGACTGGATTTTCCAACAAGACAATGCCCCTTGCCACACGGCAAGGTCAGTTAAAGCCTGGATGGAGAACCACAACATTGACCATGCCTTGGCCTGCTCAATCACCAGATCTTAATCCAATTGAAAACCTGTGGAAAATCATCAAACTCAAAATGGAGAACCACAAGCCCAAAAACAAAGAAAATTTGTTTGAATTTGTCCAACAGGAATGGGCTGCTGTGACAGCAGAACAATGTCAGAAGCTGGTGGAGAGCATGCCAAGACGCATGGCTGCAGTCATCAAAAACAATGGTTATGCAATCAAGTATTAACTCTTGTGTGTATCATGTGTTTAAAGCAAACAGAAAAGAAAACATGGAATGCTTAAAAGTAGTGTTTTTGGCGGTACAATGCCATAGCTATTGATGTAAGAATTTAAGTAATTTTGGTTATATCAAGAAAACCATGGAAAATGAATAGTTCTTAGTTCTTAAATTAAACTCTCATGAGCTATTTTGTTCTTATCATTATAATTGTCCAAACAAATGTACCTTTAGTTGAGCCAGGCATTAAAATTAACAAGAAATTGAAGAAAACAAGGGTGGTCTAATAATTTTTTCCATGACTGTATATATATATATATATACATATATATATATACATAAAACGTAATGTTTATACATAAAACGTAAAGAGCTCTGTAATGTGACAGCCTAATCAATACTAGTAATAAAGTCTTTTGACTTTTTCTTGTTTTTGTGAAAAGCTGAATCTGAAAATTCATGGATCATCAATCATAATGTTTCAGCATTGAAGATATATTTTTGGTTGAAGTGCTTCTACATACCAGTGTAGTTATCATTTCAGAAACATTAATGGTGACTTTGCTAATTACCAGTTTTGTCATTTAAGGCACTGTGGCATACCTTACATTTGGGATCTTGTCTAAATGTTTTCAGCATTTCCTGCTCTGTCTCACTGACCAGTCCACCTTCATGGACATCTAGTTGTTGACTTTAAGTCTGTAGATGGTAAACTGAGTAAACAAGAAAACTGATTTAAATTAAATTAATTACAAAACCTCATGCACTGGATGAAGATATGTCCATGGGTGTTCAGGTGGAGATTCTTTCTTCTTAGCTGTGTCCATCATTTTCACTGCTAAACTGAAACTGAAGAGCCTCAGTTGTGGACACACGTGGTTTAGTGGTCGTACCGCAAAAGAGATTAGACTCTCCACACAAGCATAAGCTCTTGTTTTTGAATGTGGTGTTGGATTCATCAGCTGATAGAAAGCAGAAATTAACGAGAAAACTGTCTTTGTGGGCTAAAATCAGCAGTTATCAGAGCAGATCAGTTGATCATAGTCAGATTTACAGAGCCGACCTTGAACAGTATTCTGTAAGATATCTGGAATAGATTCTCTGCTTCTCAACATATCTGTTCTATTTTGAGTTTTAATAACATCTTCAACAAGTGCTTTTATTAGCATACAGCAGTATTTGACTGCAGTTTGATATGACAAAAATGAAACAGATCTGTATGTCTGCTTTTAGACTTTCTATAACAGTTTGTTAGATTTTTTTCTTAGTTTTTTTTAACTAGGTTGGTCCTCTTACAAGCCCCTCAAGATTTCTTATTCCCCAAATTTGCTTTTTGTATCCTATTGTTTAACCTTCTGTTTTTTTGCACAAGAAATAACTAATAAAAACAAATAGAATAATAGTCATATAATACTTAAGTATATATACTGAAATACCTCACCAAAGCACAATACTTAAGTAGAAGTAAATCTCCTGCCCTACTCAGTCCTAGCTTTTCTAGCCTTATTATTGCAACTACAAATGCATTTTACTAAAATTCTCCTGTTAATAGGGTTATTTTTTAACTGTTACACTGGTGGCCTCAGATTTGCCCTTCTAGGCATAAAAGTGTGCAGCAGCTTATGAAACAAAGTCATTACAGAGCCATGAGTAGAGTGGATAAAATGCTGATGAAGCTTAACACTCCTACAGGAAATAATCAAAAGTAGATCAATATATAATCAAAGCTTTGTAACATTTTAGAAATGCATGGTTCAGGATGTTGGTTTGAATGTTAAGGTGTATTACACTAAAAATGATTGTTGCCAGCCTATGTACTAAATGTACCAGGGTTGTCCAAACTATGGCCCAGGGCCAAATTGCCCGTTGCCCAATTTGAATTGGCCCCTGAAACAGTTGAATGAATAGAGACATTTTGATTACAGTATGCATGTTTTCTGCCATATTTGCTTTGTTTGTAATTGCACTATTCATCAAGCACAAACGTTCTTTGCAGTTTACTCTTGTTTTGTGTCTGACAGTGAAGATAAGCTGTCAGAGTCTCCCATCTCTGCTGCTCAGAAGGTCATTCCCACCTTGACTCGGTGTGGATCCAGTAATAGCCCTGGTTACAAGAGCCTCTTGACAGGTGATAACCCACCCTAAACCTTATCTCAAATACAGTAAAAGTGAGGTGGAGCAAGTGACTCTTTCATCCGGGTTTTCCTCTTTATGCAGCCCTTCATGTAAAGGGTTTGGACACCCCTGAAATACATAATAATAAGCTATTATCTGCATGTGGTACATTTAAGGTGAGAGTCTTTCTATGTACAGGACGGGGACATTTTCTGTTGCACTTTTTGTCGCAATCCTAGATGATAATATTGTATAGTAAAAGAAAGAAGTCAATGAAAGGTTAAGAAAGGCATTTTTTTGGATAGAACGTTCAAAAACAAACAACTAACCCTAACCACAACACAGAAAACAAGGAACTTATTACACAGATAAAAACAAAAGTCACTTTGTGACAGTGACCTTCCCCTTTATGAAGTATTTTTGTTAACTCTAATTCTGCGGAAGGTTTCAGCTCTGCCTGTGGGATAATGAGGTCACTCCACTGCTGGCATTATTCAAGTCATTTGATGGGAGGCGTTGTTGGGGAATGCAAATGTCGCAGTCCTGAAAGAAGTCTAAGGAGAGGTTTACAGGAAGAGGACTTCACTCTACATCTCCTCTCGCTGCCCTGATCACCAACAGTCGTTTACCCCTCTGCTGACCATGAAGCTTTATGGAGCTCTGATCGTGTTAGTAACTCTGACTACAGGTAAGAACAACTTAAAAGTAAATCTCTTAGCCAAGGAGAAAAATTGTGACTCAAAGAAAAGACTGTGCAGGTAAACGATATACCTCCTGCTCTAAAATGTGACTTTGGTTGTTATCTGTAAATTTTGATTTTAACAGTATCATATATAAAATGTTTCTTGTTTTATTGAAGTGCATTCTTAGAAACCAGCATTTGTTGGTTTGTCTCTTTGTATCTCTTTCTGAAGATTAAGTGTGTCCAAATGCTATTTCCTATCTCATTACATTTATTCTGTGGATCATTTAATGTTTCATTATCAGTTCAATGACTTTTAAACCTTACCAGTGTTTTATCAATTACTTTATAAACCCATTTATAACTTACACTGTTATTAAAACAAATCAAGATTTACACAGTTAAGGATAACAGTAACAGTTACAACTACAGTGATGAATGTTGAAAACACTTAACCCACTCGCTGAAATTGTGAACATTTGCATCAAATTACCAATAAATACAGGTAGTGTACAAGCGTCAATAGGATTGCATGTTTTGATGTTTAAGAAACTTAAATGTTTTGATACATTTCCAGATTAAATTTCCCCTCCTTAAAATATGTAAGTCAGTCCATCCAGCACACATCAAAATGTCATATAGTTTATCAGTGCATTTATTGAGTGTAAAAATTGAGTGATTTTCCTTTATAACTTGGTATAGTCATCACTTTCAAGACTTTTGCCTTGATATTAAAGTTATGGAAGTTTGTTTTCAATATTTTGGATATCTACCTTGAGCAGGGCTTAACCACTTATCAAATGCACCGTAACTAAAAAAAAGATAGGCTGAAGCTGGCTAAACTACTAGGTTTTGCTAAAATATAACTACTTGTATTTGGGGTGAAATATTTTTTTCCTTGTGTAAATATAAAACTAGTCACCATTGATGAGATTATCCTACAAATCAAAACAATTTGGCCCGATGGTCAGAAGCTGTTAATCATTATTCAAAAGAGAGGACCAAAATACAGTAAATTTAATAGATGTTATGAGTTACTTTCTACTCCTGGTACATGATATATTGTATTTTTTTTAAAAGAAAGCATTTTTGACAGGTTTTTTCTACTCCTACTCTTAGGTTTCATTTCTCTGGTCTCACACCAATGTCACCTGTCACATGCAGCTTTTTTTCTCTCTTTCTTCTCCTCTTACAGGAAATCAACATCTGACAGTAAACTTTGTGAAACAGGGGCAGTGTAAGATAAGATAAGATAAGATAAGACAAGACAAGACAAGACAAGACAAGACAAGATACAATAAGATAACATAAGACAAGATAAGATAAGACAAGATAAGATAACATAAGATAAGATAAGATATGATAAGATAACATAAGACAAGATAAGACAAGACAAGACAAGACAAGACAAGATAAGATAAGATAACATAAGATAAGATAACATAAGATAACATAAGATAAGACAAGACAAGATACAATAAGACAAGACAAGACAAGACAAGACAAGACAAGACAAGACAAGACAAGACAAGATAAGATAAGATAACATAAGATAAGATAACATAAGATAACATAAGATAAGACAAGACAAGATACAATAAGACAAGACAAGACAAGACAAGACAAGACAAGATAAGATAAGATAAGATAAGATAAGATAAGATAAGATAAGATAAGATAAGATAATCCTTGATTGATCACCAGAGGGGAAATTCAGGTATTGCAGCAGTACAGGGCAAGTACAAGGGTAGTAGCATGCATTGGGTTAAAAAAAAAAAAATTACACATAGTTTAGGACAAAGCAAGGGTGACATATAATAAAAAAAAAAAAAAAAAGAGAATCAGTGACCATCCAGCAGCAGCTACAGTATGAGCTATTCACAGTGTCAAATAATGTCATTCAGGCAACTTAGCTATGCAGTGCAGTGCAGAGAAGGAAGAAGTGACAGTGATATTAAAGTGACAGTGTTTAGGGAACAGGAGTTATATACAGTAATTACAGTAATTACAGTGCAACAGAGTAGCAACGGTATTGACAGTGCATTGACAGTGTAACAATGCAGTTATAACAGTATATATTAAATATTAAAGTGCAGAGCAGTGTAATATTGCCATAAACATCAATTAGTACCGGGGAGGTCAGCGCAGTGATGTACTATGGCCTCCGCTGCTGCAATAGGCTGCCGTCTCCCAGCGCCCGGAAGTAGTAAGAGCTCTGACTGTGTGGGAAACTGTGATGTAAACCCTTTTGTTTTATTTTTCTGTTTAGCATGTGGATTAAGATGCTACACATGCATTGCCTCAGACCCGAAATCCTGCACAGACATCAAATCTTGTCCGGCACCGTTCGATCGATGTTTCACTCAAAGAATGGGAGGTACGCTTGTGTTTTTTTAGGAGATTGTGCTGCTGCTTCTTAAAATTCAACATACAAACTGAGATTAAACATTAGACAGCTAATTAAATACACACTGAATTATTGTTGACTGACTGAGTTTTTCTTTCTATTTATAGACCTCAACATAGTCGCCAAGGGCTGCCAAACCAGCCTGACATGTGTTGGTCCCATGGAGTGCTGTACAGGCAACTTGTGTAACAGCGCCGTACCAGCTGGTCCCAGTGTCCTCCTGTTGCTTCTGTCCTCAGCCATTATCACTCAGTTTCTCTGAGCCACAGGGTTCATCTTTTATGATGCACTTTGTTTCTAACATTTTTTTTTAATTGAACGTAAATAAGAAAAACATTTAAATTTTAAGGTTGACTGGAGAGCTCTATGTCAAAGATGATGGTATTGTAAAGACTACACTATTTTTTTTTTGTCACTTAAAAGCACCAAGATAAAGATTTATCACAGTTTAATCCCACTCTGTCATGATCCTGGTAGCATCCCATCACAGTAAACCTGAGGGAAACGCAAAACTTCTTTTGACTTTTATCATCTTATCAAAAGAGGAAGAGCTCACCACAAAGTGAATCTGTCCCCATTTTATCTTCCTGTGTAAACCTGTGAGTTCACACTCACACCCACACATACATCTAAGTCTATGTATATCAATGAAGTGTCATCTTTTTCTGTCATTATAAGTTAACTCCTGTGACCTGACCTGATCATGTTAAAGTGAATTGTGAGTTTACATTTTAAAACATAAAGAATGCAGATGATCAAAACTGAGAAGTTCAAAATGTCAAAACAGATGTATGTAGTAAATCCACCTGTTATACAGTCCAACTCATTTTATCAATATGTGTAACTGAGTGGGATCAATCAGCTATAAAGCTGAATAATTAACCAACTTAAAAGAAAAGGACTTGTCAGATCCACAGATTTTACATCTTCTTTTTACTTGTGTGTAAATAGAGCTGTCTTTGCGTTATATTTTAAGTAAACATTGCAAACACTGCATTCTTATTGATGGAGTGTGACAAAAGAAGCATTAATACAGGATGTCAAATGTAGGAGCAAGGCTGTTCATGAGATGTTTGTAGACACTGTACTCTCCAATCTATTAAACACTCCTTAAAGCCTGTGGTTCACAGGATCAGCAATGTATTTTCAGCAATAAATTCACTGTGAAAAATTCTAACCGTTTCAATGTTTTAATTTACATATCACAATATAATGCACTAGACTGTAGTCTAGATTGTTCACATGAGTGTGAAAATGTTTATCTTACTGGAGGCTCTCTGAGGCTAACCACACACAGACGTCTGACCTGGGATAAAATAAACTTTAGCTTGCTGATAGTTGCAGATAGTTGCCATAATAGTTTGTTTCTGTTGGTGATGAAGAGTCAACTCCAGTCTTTGTATCCTAGCTTTTAAACAATATGCACATCTTGCAGCCTTCAGACTTCATGGCATGCTGCAGACTGCCTGCACATACTTACGATTGTCTCCTGACTTACAAGCCTGTATTATTCTATTATTCTGTATTTTCAGGGTTTTTTATTTTTAAAAAATCACAAATACAGCATTTGCTTCAAGCCTCTTCATGTTTCATTTTAAGGAGAAATATGCTACTTACCATTACAACTGGTATCAGAAGTCAGCTTGAAATCTTTCTGGTTTTGGAAGATCAGTGAAAAGGCGCTTTCCAGAACTCCAAAATACCACATCCTGCTTCCTACCTCACATTGAGGATGGGAGGACTGTATCAGTGGACTGGGACCTTTGACATACAGAGAAACTCTATGTCTAAGTTAAAGATCCCATATTATGCTCTTTTTCTGCAGTGTAATATTGATCTTTGATATCTTCATGAAGCCTTAGTAGCATGCTTTGGTCAAAAAACTCAATAAAACAGTTACAGCCGTATCATCCCTATGCCCTCTTTGAGCCTCTCTGTAGAACACTCCATTTTTGTGGGCGTAACTATATGTTAATGAGCCCCCGCTGAAACCGCCCCGCACTTCCGTGTTGGCGCAGTCCTACAGCCTGAAAATGTTTGTTGAATGGAGATACCAAAGATATTGTGAAAAATCAGTGCTAAAAAACAATTTAGTACATTACCTTTCCTGTACTGTGTCACTGACTTGCCTGTTTTAATTAAGTAGGTCAGAGGAAAACTGCAGGAACTCCCAGTCCAAACATCCTGGACTCTGACTCTGAGTGTGTTTTTCACTACAACATGCATTCTATATTTATAGAGCAGACTATGAGCCTTTACATCTAAGAGGAGTGATGCATAAGTATTTTGATATAAACACTTCCATGACTGTTGAACAAAAATAGTAAAGATTAAAAGAACTGTTTCCTCCATCTCATTTTTTTGTCTTTCCAATAAAGCCAGTTATCACATCTACAGATACACAGTTTTGAGCCGACGTTAGCGTATACATATATACTTTCACCTGTTATCAATATTTACATGCTGTGCTGCAAAACACAGAGAGACACAGCCTTCACTGGTCGTTTCCCATGTCCTCAGTTTAGACACGGAATGAGTTTTGATACTTTATGAGATAATTTATTAATTACAATGCCTCAGAGAGAGTAGCAGGTCTCTACTCACACAGCGGTACATCTCACAGCAGCAAAGTAAAGTAATAGACAACAGAGACTAATATTATGGCCTAGAAAAGACACGATATGGTTAGAAAACAGCAAAGCTCGTTGATTGTAACATTACAGGCTAAAACAACAGGCTAACCGCAGCTAAGCTTAGCCTCCCGACGCTAACACAGAGGAATAGCTCTTACATCTGCTCCTCTTCCCTCTGCTGTTAGCAGCTCGTAGCAATTAGCAAAATAACAGCACACAGCATTTGGAATACTCACATTTCCAGGGTCCGAGGTTTGCTGGTGGATGGTTGGCACTGATCCTGGATTAAGGACCAGTCTATTTGCGAGCCCCTTTGTGTACTGTCCAAAGTTTGCGAAACTGTCGGCTGTTCAGTGACTGGCACAAACATGCACATTTTTTCTTTGTTTTTCTGGCACTTTTCCATCATATATGAACTCCAGCCACTTAGTTTTTAAATCTTCAGAGTCAGGCAGCTTGTGTAAGGAAGTTTGTGGCTTGTTACAGCCCACAACACTGCAGCAGTAACTCAAGCTGGGGTGGTGTCTTCTCCGGTGGACCAATCAAAAAATTCCACTGTGACGTCGGTACAACTCAAATGAAAGAATGCCTCATTAGGGGGCGGGATTTTACATTCACCAGCACCACGCAGCACAGGATTTGTCACTAAATACTACATTTTTTGGGCTGGGGGGAAAGCCACAGACCTCAAAATTTCACCAAAAGACTTAATAAAGTGATTTTTGCATAATATGGGCCCTTTAAAGTTATGGAAAGGACAAGACTTTTCATTGTACCAACAGTTGTGAGTCAAATGTCCATTCCTGAGACCTGAATATTTGCTAAAAGGTTACACGAGAATGTCCATATGAATAAATAAAAATAAGGGATCTACTTCAATAAATTCTATGGAGGAGAGTAGAATAATGAATAGGAAGAAGTTTATGTGTATGTAAAAATCTTGAGAAGTTCAGTTATGAGAAATAAAAAATATTCAAAGTCGCAGAGTTAGAAAAATATTAGGTAAATATGGGTTCAGAAAATAGCAAATTTGACCACCCCAAAAGGGACAGTCTGATTTATTTCATTATAGTTAATGAGGCAAAACCATGATGAACACTGTCTGAAATATGTGCACAAATGGGAGACAAAGTTTGGATTTCCAGATGGAGGGAGTTTAAGAAACACAAAAATTACCAACATAAAGTGCTATCTGAAAAAACAAAAGGGAAGCTCTATGACAAAAAAAACAGCGAGGGTGAAAAAGTTGAAATAAAATTCATTCATACAAATAAAACTGCCAGTTTTGAAAACAGACTGTAACTTTGTAAAATTAACAATTGAGCAAGTGCAACTGCTAACAACTTACCATAAACTATTAGCCCATGTTTAACAATATATCAAAACAGCATTGCAATTACAATGTGTGGATGTGAAACTGTTGCTAGGGCAGGGCAATATATTGATTTAATTGAATTTTTGATGCAATTGTTTGTAAAAGTAAAAATCAAGATGTTTTTCATTAAATAATCCACATTTATTTTGCTCATCCTGAACCTCTGAAGTTAAACCCCCTTGAAAAAGGCTTTATATATATATATATATATATATATATATATATATATATATATATATATATATATATATATATATATATATATATACATATATACATATATATGTGTGTGTGTATATCTATATCTATATCTATATCTATATGTATATATATATATATATATATTTATAAATTATGTATGTATATGCACAACCTTTTCAGTATTATTTAACATTATTTTACAACATCACTTTCCTCTTTTCCCCTTTTTTATGAATAAACATATGAAAACTCATGAACCAAGGTGGCTTACACAGTGTATTAACAGGAAGAAAAGAAACATTACAATAAAACAAAATTAGAAAAATAATAAGATCAGTTTCCGTTACTACATTCATTTTTGTGTCAGGGAAACAAATTTAATCAATTTTGCCCAAATTTGGTCAAACTTAACTTTTTGAATTCTAAGGCAGTAAGTCAATTCCTCCATTTTTTTATATCTCAAAAATTATTTCAAACCACTCCTTCAACGTGGGAGGTGATGGATTCAACCACCTTCTTGTGATTGCTTTTTTACTAGCTGCAAGAAGAGCCTGTACTAGTTTAACATCTTTTCCTTGAAAGTTGAGTTCGACCAAGATATAAAGTCTCAAAGTTCATAGATAGGTGGGTTTTAAACACATTAATCAATGTTTTATGTATCTCCCTCCAGTATGATGTTAACTTAGGACATTCCCAGAATACATGAAAATGATTTGCCTCCCTTGAGCCACATTGTCTCCAGCAGGATACATTGCTGTTTTTATATTTCAATCAGGAGAGACTTACACCAGAAAGGATTATGAACATGTTTAATGATATAATGTAAAACAGATTTGGCGGTTAGACCCCATCAAGCATGTGAATGATAAATGAATGGGGGGAGCAGAACTCATGAAAAATTAGGAATATCCCCCTGGGGGCCTAGACACTGGTGGTGGTACTAAGTCTTGAGAATGGAACTTGGAGAGCCGATGAAGACTGGAGAGCTGTGAGCTGACCCGGGAGGAAGATCCTGACGGTGCGTCGGAAGGAGGAGGGACGTGACCTGGAGGTGCATGGGGAGGAGGTGGGACGCGCACAGAGCCTGAAAGACAACTGACAGCAGACGAGGCAGAATTTAAAGTTTGACAGCTAAGTGATGATTGGCTAACCAATGAAGCAAAGAAGTTGTGATTGGATAGAAAGAACTGGCGCGCCTCCCTCCTAGACAGCTGATGAGAGAGTGAATGAATGAAAGGAACACCCAGTCAGTCTTCCTGATTGAACTTACGCTATAGCTTCATTTCTCTTGGAATGGAGTCTTAAAGTATCTTCTAGCATGTTTCCAGCAGTGTTCCCGCCAGATCAATGAACTGGTTGAGGACCACTGGAAGCTCCAAATTTCTCCCCACGCTTCCTCTGATAAATTTAAATTTGCCTCCTTTTCCCACATTTCTTTGATGTAAAAAGTGTTTTCGCTTTTTGCATAAAAGAAGGCATTGTATAGTGTAGATATAGATTTGCGTGGGGTTGATTCATTGGCTGCTTTTAAAATTTTGTAGAAATCTGCTTCTGCCAAAGTAAAATTAGAGAGCTCACAATTCTGGCTGAAACAATTTCTTACTTGTAAAAATCTGAAAAAATCAGTCTTCTCCAGGCCATGTTTATCTTGTAGGTGTTGAAAACTGTGAAGAGTATGTTTCTCCGTGAAAGATATATGTTGTGAGTCCTTTCTTTATCCAAGACTCAATTTTTTGTCATTTCTATTCGGGGGGAAATCTGAATCATATGCGACCCATCGAAAAAGTTTTGACATATCATGAATTTCACTATATTTAATTATTTCCTGCCATATTTTTAATGTTAGATTAATCCATGGATTTTTACACTCTTCAAGTTGATCTCTGTCAGCTATTACAGCCTGGAGAGGAAAACTGACATCTTGCTTAAATTCTAATTCTTTCCATTTGGCCTTGTAGTTTTGGTTACTCCAGTGTCGTTAAGGAATTATTTTTGAAGCAAAAAAGTATTTCCTTAAACATGGGAGAGCCATACCTCCTTTTTCTTTTCCTAGCTGTAGAGCATTATATCTAATTCGAGGTCTTTTCCCCTGCCAAATAAACCGGGAAATCCATTTATCCCATTCTTTAAAATAGTTGTCTTCCACCTCCACTGGAAGAGATCTGAAGATATATAGTAGGCAGGGGAGAATATTCATTTTGATTGTGTTTATTCTTGAGACCAGACTAAGAAAAGGAATCAAATTCCATCTATGAAGATCAGCTTTGATTCTCAATGATAGTGGTACATAATTAGCGCTAAATAATTTGTTAAGGTCTTTTGTTAAAGGGCCCATATTATGCAAAAATCACTTTATTAAGTCTTTTGGTGAAATTTTGAGGTCTGTGGCTTTCCCCCCAGCCCAAAAAATGTAATATTTAGTGACAAATCCTGTGCTGCGTGGTGCTGGTGAATGTAAAATCCCGCCCCCTAATGAGGCATTCTTTCATTTGAGTTGTACCGACGTCACAGTGGAATTTTTTGATTGGTCCACCGGAGAAGACACCACCCCAGCTTGAGTTACTGCTGCAGTGTTGTGGGCTGTAACAAGCCACAAACTTCCTTACACAAGCTGCCTGACTCTGAAGATTTAAAAACTAAGTGGCTGGAGTTCATATATGATGGAAAAGTGCCAGAAAAACAAAGAAAAAATGTGCATGTTTGTGCCAGTCACTTAACAGCTGACAGTGTCGCAAACTTTGAACAGTACACAAAGGGGCTCGCAAATAGACTGGTCCTTAATCCAGGATCAGTGCCAACCATCCACCAGCAAACCTCGGACCCTGGAAATGTGAGTATTCCAAATGCTGTGTGCTGTTATTTTGCTAATTGCTACGAGCTGCTAACAGCAGAGGGAAAAGGAGCAGATGTAAGAGCTATTCCTCTGTGTTAGCGTCGGGAGGCTAAGCTTAGCTGCGGTTAGCCTGTTGTTTTAGCCTGTAATGTTACAATCAATGAGCTTTGCTGTTTTCTAACCATATCGTGTCTTTTCTAGGCCATAATATTAGTCTCTGTTGTCTATTACTTTACTTTGCTGCTGTGAGATGTACCGCTGTGTGAGTAGAGACCTGCTACTCTCTCTGAGGCATTGTAATTAATAAATTATCTCATAAAGTATCAAAACTCATTCCGTGTCTAAACTGAGGACATGGGAAACGACCAGTGAAGGCTGTGTCTCTCTGTGTTTTGCAGCACAGCATGTAAATATTGATAACAGGTGAAAGAATATATGTATACGCTAACGTCGGCTCAAAACTGTGTATCTGTAGATGTGATAACTGGCTTTATTGGAAAGACAAAAAAATGAGATGGAGGAAACAGTTCTTTTAATCTTTACTATTTTTGTTCAACAGTCATGGAGGTGTTTATATCAAAATACTTATGCATCACTCCTCTTAGATGTAAAGGCTCATAGTCTGCTCTATAAATATAGAATGCATGTTGTAGTGAAAAACACACTCAGAGTCAGAGTCCAGGATGTTTGGACTGGGAGTTCCTGCAGTTTTCCTCTGACCTACTTAATTAAAACAGGCAAGTCAGTGACACAGTACAGGAAAGGTAATGTACTAAATTGCTTTTTAGCACTGATTTTTCACAATATCTTTGGTATCTCCATTCAACAAACATTTTCAGGCTGTAGGAATTTTCACACAATTGCCACAGGAGCACCTATGTAGGAGAAGAGTGAAAACAGGATTTTCAGGAGAATTTTCATCTAAAGGAAATGTTCTGTTATTGTATAAGAATATACACAGACCTGTCATAACATACAATAATGCAAGTGAAGAGGTTTTTAAGACAGCTACTGTGTGGCATATAGAAAAAGAAAATAACCTTTTAAAATAAGGTTCACAGAAAACTGTTAAGCTGCTCACAGTTACAGGTAATAAATGTTCTCAGTTACTGTTACTGTCACTAAAGGCTATGGCTCTATTAAATGCTGTATTCTGATGGGTCAGTCACATTACTAATGTTATTTCTGTAAAACAGACTCTTGCTCTGATCGGCCCTGAAGAGCCCAGACATTATTTACACATCACAACAACAGAGAAGACCCCCTCTCTCTGTCTTATTTCACTATCAGTAGCAACGGCCCGTTCAGTGTTACTTAGAAGTGAAAGTTATTTCACATCGGGGTTTTAGTTAATTCACGTCTCTGCAGTAACCGCTCACTCTACATTAGCTCTTACTAGACTCTATCTAACGCCAGTCTAAGCACTGCACGTCTGCTAACAGACATGCTAACATCGACAACAACAGGGGGAGGGGGAGAGGAACGGCAGAACAACTTTGATTTGTCAACATTATAGCATTGAAGAAACAAACTTTATATACAGACCACTCAGAAACATCCCGGTTTATCCTTGGTCCTCGACTCTCTCCTGGTTCCTCTTATTTTCGGGTTCTGCGTTCAGTGCTGCGCTCCTCATGTAGCAACACAGACGCTAACCGGAGCTCTGTTGACATAGTCACGCGCATGCGCCGACTGCGCCGACACGGAAGTGCGGGGCGGTTTCAGCGGGGGCTCATTAACATATAGTTACGCCCACAAAAATGGAGTGTTCTACAGAGAGGCTCAAAGAGGGCATAGGGATGATACGGCTGTAACTGTTTTATTGAGTTTTTTGACCAAAGCATGCTACTAAGGCTTCATGAAGATATCAAAGATCAATATTACACTGCAGGAAAAGAGTATAATATGGGATCTTTAAAGGGCCCATATTATGCAAAAATCATTTTATTAAGTCTTTTGGTGAAATTTTGAGGTCTGTGGCTTTCCCCCCATCCCAAAAAATGTAATATTTAGTGACAAATCCTGTGCTGCGTTGTGCTGGTGAATGTAAAATCCCGCCCCCTAATGAGGCATTCTTTCATTTGAGTTGTACCGACGTCACAGTGGAATTTTTTGATTGGTCCACCGGAGAAGACACCACCCCAGCTTGAGTTACTGCTGCAGTGTTGTGGGCTGTAACAAGCCACAAACTTCCTTACACAAGCTGCCTGACTCTGAAGATTTAAAAACTAAGTGGCTGGAGTTCATATATGATGGAAAAGTGCCAGAAAAACAAAGAAAAAATGTGCATGTTTGTGCCAGTCACTTAACAGCTGACAGTTTCGCAAACTTTGAACAGTACACAAAGGGGCTCGCAAATAGACTGGTCCTTAATCCAGGATCAGTGCCAACCATCCACCAGCAAACCTCGGACCCTGGAAATGTGAGTATTCCAAATGCTGTGTGCTGTTATTTTGCTAATTGCTACGAGCTGCTAACAGCAGAGGGAAGAGGAGCAGATGTAAGAGCTATTCCTCTGTGTTAGCGTCGGGAGGCTAAGCTTAGCTGCGGTTAGCCTGTTGTTTTAGCCTGTAATGTTACAATCAACGAGCTTTGCTGTTTTCTAACCATATCGTGTCTTTTCTAGGCCATAATATTAGTCTCTCTTGTCTATTACTTTACTTTGCTGCTGTGAGATGTACCGCTGTGTGAGTAGAGACCTGCTACTCTCTCTGAGGCATTGTAATTAATAAATTATCTCATAAAGCATCAAAACTCATTCCGTGTCTAAACTGAGGACATGGGAAACGACCAGTGAAGGCTGTGTCTCTCTGTGTTTTGCAGCACAGCATGTAAATATTGATAACAGGTGAAAGTATATATATATACGCTAACGTCGGCTCAAAACTGTGTATCTGTAGATGTGATAACTGGCTTTATTGGCCACAGCATCGTCATTACCAACAGGTTTAATCAGATTTAGATGTTTGAATATTCTCACAGTAGTAGAGGAGTATAACAGCTGGAGGATAATTATTATTATTCCTTGTACAGCCCTCCTCTCCCCCCTGCATCTGTGTTAGCTCTCGGGGGCTAAGCTTAGCTGCGGTTAGCCTGTAATGCTACGAGAAACGAGCTTCGCTGTTTTGTAATACAGGCAATGTAATCGATAAATTATCTCAGAAGGTATCCAAACTCATTTCGTGTCTAAGCTGTGGATGAGGGAAACGATCAGGCTTTGT